>OX439127.1:59274600-59277100 GCA_949318235.1 Ecdyonurus torrentis
CATCTATACCAGGCACCAGCCCATGTTTATTTGGTGCTCCCCTATGGCGTTGACTTTTGTTGACTGCTACGCTTTGTGCTTACGTATATTGGAGTATGAAATATTAAGTTGAACTGAACGTTATAACAATTATTGCAATTTTCATTTAGTTAATTGAGAATACTTATGTTTGTATTTCGTGTAGGCGTATATAATTTGGCTGCAAACAAAATACACGGCGCAGAATCATCTTATAGTTCGTTATGTTTCAATACCTTGTTATTATTTATTATATTATAAATTTAAAAATTCTATATTTTACTAAAATATAGTTGTTTAAAATAATATAAAATAAAACAATACATTATTAAATAGAATAAAAATATAAAATAACATTCTTGTAAAACTAAAAATGTAAAAAGAAAAGAATGGTCTAACAGATGGTTTTAAAATATAATAACCCCATGAAGAGCATGCATGCAGAGGATAAAAAATAACATCTTCAAACTAAAACTATCAATTATCCCGTTAGGTCAATAATCTATGTCGGACATTGCAGAATGAACAAAAATCATCTTCAATCATTAAAAACAAAATCGTGATCACAAATGAAAACATGACTTCAACTTTTTTCACTAAACACTCTAAATACGCTACAGATAAAATAACATATAGTTCATAATTTTTCTTGTATGCTCGATAAATTCTATCTCAACTGTACGAATACAAACTAATTGCAAAGCAAATAAGAAGTGTGGAGAGAGAGAGAGAGAGAGAGAGAGAGAGAGAGAGAGAGAGAGAGAGAGAGAGAGGGGCATACGTCAAACAATTGTTCGGACAAGTCGACAATTGTGTTTTTGCGTTGGCTGGACGTTGGCTGGACGACTGTAAATGTAAAGCAAAGCAAGTCATTGTTCCAAAATACTGCAGCGCAATTAACAATTATATTTATTTATCAATAATACCAAATTTAGAACTATAGGAATCAACAAAAAATTAAGAAATATATGCAAAGAAATTGTTTGCTATACTTAGATTCTAATATGTATTCAAAAATACAGCATTCAAAATATATTTATTCATTTGTTTCAACCTACAAGCAAATACACTTAAAGTGTATATCTGCTTAGGCCTCTGCTTAGTGCTGCACATTATATACACACACACACACACACACACACACACACACACACACACACACACACACACATATACATATATATATATATATATATATATATATATATATATATATATATATATATATATATATATATATATATATATATATATATATATATATGCACCATAGAAATAATTGTCAATAAAACAAAATCACATAAAACACAACATTTTAAAGAAAATATAAAAATATGGAAAAGATATTAGAGTTTGCAGGTCCTGTAAAAATTCATCCACTGAGTAATATTGTTTATTTAACAGTTAGACTTTTAAATGCTTTTTTTAATTGTTATATGTTTTTGTATGGTAATGGATGATACACAAACGTGTATTTTGAAATAAATTTGTAATATTTGTGATGGCCCAAATGAAATAAGTGAATAATATTGCGTAACAAAGTGCATATGTGACTTCAATCTCTGCAATCTTTGAGAAATCATTTAATTTAATCATTTTTTAAATATAGACAACAAAATATACATACAATGCTAGAAAATGGAAAAGAAGTTCTTTATAAATTAGAACTAACATTATAAACCACTCTGTTAGCCAATGAGACTCATTTATGGGCCCAATCCCAATGCTCGTTGCAAGCAGAGGTGTAAAAAAGAATAAATAAAACATGCAAACCTCATTGCAAAATAACCGCCCATATGTTAATGACTTTGTACCCGGTTGGATTCTAATTTTAAAGTCACTGCAACAAACAAAACCATTCTCACAAAAAAAATATATAATAATAATAATATAAATAAATAAATAAATAAATAAATAAATAAATAAATAAATAAATAAATAAATAAATAAATAAATAAATAAATAAATAAATAAATAAATAAATAAATAAATAAATAAATAAATAAATAAATAAATAAATAAATAAATAAATAAATAAATAAATAAATAAATAAATAAATAAATAAATAAATAAATAAATAAATAAATAAATAAATAAATAAATAAATAAATAAATAAAAACATTGAAGTTCTTATTTCGTAAGTAAAAAAATTATTTTAATCAAAATGGTCTTGAATTAAATGTAGAGAAAAGTGAAAATATTGCAATTTAAAATAATAATAAACGAAAGTTGTACATCGTGGGTCTGAAACATGAAACAGTAAATATTGCAAAGGAAACACAATTAAATTGTTATAACATAATGAGTAAGCATATCATTTAAGATGAATGTTAATTATCATAAGGGTTGAAATCCTGAATTATCATTATGTTTGTTTGCTTGGTTTTTTGTTTGTTTGTTTTTTGCGCGCGTTCCCGGTGAAATATTTTTGTCATAATGTTTTTAGAATTCAAACTCATAAAAGTGCGTCGATACTCCAT
>OX439127.1:59282100-59292100 GCA_949318235.1 Ecdyonurus torrentis
GACAATTGCTCGCATTGTATGATAATTTGACATGTTGTTAACACGTGTCTCTGCTACGTATAATTGCTATGTAAGCTACAATTATAATCTTGTAAGAAATAGCGTGCAGTAATATCGCGTCATTATAATTTTATACAATAGCTGAATTTTAAACAAACAAATAAAATCAATTTATTCGTTATTATGTCTGTTAAATATCTTAGCAAAAATCACGAAAATATAAATAAGTTAATGAATAAGTATGTAAATAAATAAATGAATAAATTATTTAATGAACAAACAAACAAACAAATAATTTGAAAGATAAACGTTTGTTTGGAATGCAGTAGCTGCACGCATGTATAGCTGGCTGCATAACCAGCAACCCCTGCAGGTGTATACTTGATCCTTGCGACGTTATTGGGCTATATACTGTAAACACAATGACAAATTGCAAATCGCTCTTTAATGGCTTGAGAAATCTCACAACAAAAATTTGAATTTGATTCCGTTTTTTACAAATGTACCTTGCTGCATTATCTCAATTGCGGAACTTTAATTTTTTTTTTTTACTAATTATTTTTATATTTATGAAATACGTAGTGCAACAAACTGTATAAGTTTTTTTTTTATTGCTATTGAAAAACAAGTGACGTCATTTAATCGTGTTTCATGTGAATTTTCGAGTGCAGAGCTATAGCAAGCTCGCTAGCATGATTGTTACACTGATTGCATCTCTGAAATGCTTATTACTCGCTCGCTATAGCTTTGAAAGTTTCGAGCTATCATCTGCAAGCTAACACCGTTCAACCAATAAGAGATATTTTCAATAAGAAGCATGCGAATGGAACGAGAGGTGATTGAAAATAAGATATACAAAGTTATGAGGTTCCTCCGCTGTTTGCTGGCTGATTGTGTTGCCAATATGTTCTGTTCTTACCAATACAACTTTTTAGTTTTAAATCAAATATGCAAGATAACATATACGTGTGCTATGCTTGATGCCAAAATATGCAAAAGGAGAGAAGTATTTATGTTAATTGTGCAGCAGAGAATAATATGTTGTCATAAATGTTTGCTAAATTGGAGTATAATATGGCATGAAGAATAATATTTTACAACATATTAATATGCAAAATATGTATAATATAGCCCACTGACTGTTGTATAAATTGTGTTTTTATGAATCAATTTTGCTGGGACGGAGCTACAAATGTTTATTTTTGTCAGAGCTTACATTGAAAGTTTGACTGTCATTTGTTTGATCAGCGGTAAAAATTGCAAGAATTGTGTGTTTGACAATTAATTAATATACACGGACAAAAATAACGACGCATAAAAATTATGTTATACACCATTTTTAGCACAAATTGTTCAGAAGCATAATCTATAGCATAGATATACATATTATATATACACACACACACACACACACACACAATTTCAATGGTATTTATAGCGTAAATATTATGTTATACAGCATAATGATTGTTATTCTAATTTAGTAACTTTTATGCTAAAATGACAAATGCAGCTCAAATTACGTAATTTATTATTTCCATGTATATATATTATAATTGCTATACTTCATACTTTTGCAAATACGTTTTCATAAGTCTAAATAAAAAGCATAATCAAAATATGAGTATATTGTAAATCTGTAAAGTGAGTTCATATATTCAACCATGATATACGTGAGCCACTGTAGTGTAAAAAGGGAAGAAATTACCAATAAAGAATATAATATTACTATTATACCAATAATAAATCCATATATGGACGTTCCTCTCTCTCTCTCTCTCTCTCTCTCTCTCTCTCTCTCTCTCTCTCTCTCTATATATATATATATATATATATATATATATGTTTATTATATTAAACCCAGAAACTTTAATTTTGAACCATACATATTGATATGATGCAAACTATTGTCTTTGCCGAGTAAACATTTTTTTGGTTCAATTATTTCAGCAGGAAAGCCTGAATAGTAGTTTATATAAAAATAATTTCAAGAGAGCTTCTAAAACCTTCTATGCTTAATACTTATTTGAACATTATAGATTATAAAATACACGACTGTGTATTCTCCTGCCTGCGCTTATTAATATTAGCAGAAACATCAATTGTTGATCGATTTTTGATAGGTATTGACGGCATGAGCGTGACCGGGCGGCCAGACGGTTATACAGAAACAGTTGAGCCGGAAAGAGTTCACTGCTTTTTCAGGTCGTGTTAGATGTGGACACTTTTAACGGACAAAAAGCCACCGTGGCGTATCTCGATTACTTCTTCTTATATTATGGAGAAAAATGTATTTCGTTGCTGCTGCTGCTGCTGTTTTTTTTTTTTTTTTTTTTTTTTTTTTTTTTTGCTCCATTCGGTTACAGGCTCTTCACCTTATATTTTTTGACGGGGAAAAATGCTTGCCGGAGCATGAATCTCTCTTTGTTTTACTTTTGTTTAGAGAATAATATAATTATTATAGGATGCCTGGAATTAAGTGTTACCTAAAAGTTTTCAAATATACAGATCTGAAGCTGTGGCTAAATTATTTCGTGTTTATTCAATAATTATTCCCAGAGAGAGAGAGAGAGAGAGAGAGAGAGAGAGAGAGAGAGAGAGAGAGAGAGAGAGAGAGAGAGAGAGAGAGAGAGAGAGAGAGAGAGATTGGTTGTTTCTTAATTTGGGTGTGCAAATTTACCCACGATTGTGATGATATTTTTATACCCATTCAAAATTTGATCTATATAATGAATTGTTTGTCACTATATAATAAAACTAGTGCACTTCTCTGATATATCATTCAAAAATCCAGACTGGCTGTATTTTCTCGCATTGCATCTGCATAATGTAAGTAAATGATTATAAATGAAAGGAGGATTCCCGGATCACTCATCGTAGGACAGCTGGAGACGTGTATTGCGGACCAATATTATCTAATGGGCAACAAATATAATTTTCAGAATAAAATCAATAAAAAAAGCAACAAAAAATTGAATAACGATATTCTCTTTCTAATATACCATAAAGCCATGTTTATCTTACATGTGCATTACATGCATTGCATTATATGCACTGTACCCGGCACCCGGCGTGCTGTAGCTGAGAGCACACATGACATCCACCTACCTGGTGACAAGAAAATATTTGCATCTCATTTGTAAAATAGCCTATATGCAAATGCAATGTTTCAATTTAGTCCCAATTTACCCTGATCAAATTTTGAATAGTAAGAAATATTACCATAATCTACAGCACATATAGGACTATAGTTTCATACTCATTTGCTCAAAGCTTCAAGCAAAATATTGCTGACAATTTTTCATCCTCCTCTCCCCAACAACTCTAGTGACTAGTAGTGAGGACTGACATTTGTTTGGGGCATAGACTTACAGTATATAGTTTGGGATTACAAAGTTAAATTTGGAGAGAACAATAAGATAATGAAAACCAAAGCACAGTGTGTTGAGTATTTCCTGACGTCTTGTATAATTACTTATGTTAAATGTACTTTTGTAATTTATCATTTTTATTTTATTTTTTTCATATATTGTTATTGTGCAAATTTTGGAGTTGTTTGTATTAAAAATCACTGCATTACAAAAAAAAAAAAAGAAAAAAAAAAGTTTTCTGCGTTATTGCTATTGAAGAGAGAGAGAGAGAGAGAGAGAGAGAGAGAGAGAGAGAGAGAGAGAGAGAGAGAGAGAGAGAGAGAGAGAGAGAGAGAGAGAGAGAGAGAGAGAGAGAGAGAGAGAGAGAGAGAGAGAGAGAGAGAGAGAGAGAGAGAGAGAGAGAGAGAGAGAGGATGATTTAATGAACACATCTTATCTTTAAAATTTTCTTATACATTTGGAAATGTTTGTCTCTATACGGATCCAGGAAAATTGTGAAAGATAAAAAGTGAAGCGAGAGAGTTTTCAAATAAAATATTACTGCCATCACGTACATTATCAAAGAATGTGACGAATGTGTAAAATAAAATGTCTCTAAAAATGAAGCTTATTTATAAGTTACAACATCATGGAGAATGACTCACAAGACGTGACGTACGGAGCAAACTTGTCTCACTTTTACATCACTTTTCTTCTTCACATTTAACACTTGATTGTGGTTTTCAAATAAAATTCATTAATTTTTTTTAAATAAATAATGAATATCATATAAAAACAACAATAAAAATGCATTAACTCATAAGTATAATATATGAGCTATAAATGAGTTCCTAACTTCTCTCTCTCTCTCTCTCTCTCTCTCTCTCTCTCTCTCTCTCTCTCTCTCCCTTCTCCAATAACGTTTACCCTGCGAGATTAAAAACGTTCCTATAATCATTATTCCTCAATGCAACAAAAAGGTTAAAACAATCAAATAACTTTAGACAGCTTTTGGAAAGAATGTTAAATACAAGGGTAGTGAAAAAGGTATTCTTAATAGAAATGAAACGAAACGTATAATTATATTAAACTTTTTAAAACTCCGTATAATTATTTATAAGTAATAAGATATTGTACTGACCCAGGCAGTACAATTTTAATACGGTTTGACCGTGAAGATTCATCCCATAAAGTTCTTATATATAAAGTTCTATATATAATACATATTGACATTCAATTTTTTTTTAAATAAATAATGCGTGGGTTAACTTTTTTACTCGACATTTTATTATTATATGATGTCATATATATTTTGGCCTGAAATATTATACGGCAGCAGGCGCGCAGCAAAACTTCTTCTTCTTCTTCTTTTTTTTTTTTTTTATCTGGTTTAATTTTATACTCCAAATCAGCAATTTTGAGCACATTTAAGTTATTATAGTGCATGATATATGCATGATAATATGAGTTATAGTGAGATATGAATGATATACGTTAGTTTTGGAAAATAATGATAATGGTACGTGTATTGGAAAATGTATTTTTGTAAAAAAAATCACGATTTTTTTCCTTATTATATTATATGTAATTATAATTGATGCATAATGAAGAAATACTCTGACTATTGAATAATATTTAAGTAAAAAGCCAGAGGACCATGTAAGTGGGTTTGTACCTTTTTTGGCTTCTAATAAAAACCATTTATTTATTTATTTTTGTCCAAAAACATAATGCTTGTGCCTTGTGCCCAATACAATACTAAGATGATATTACAAAAGTGCAGTAAATATAACACACGCGCATGCACATATACGCATTAAAATAGGATTACTGATTATGTATAACATAATCATTGGTTTTAAATAGTCTTATAATACAAACTTTTTATTGTATTATAGGAATCATTGAAAATATCAATGTTTATGTCATTACATAATGTTGTAGCTCGCGTTATATTATTATTATTATTATTATATATTATATATATTTATACAATAATAACCATATAGTTAATCATCATTTTAGGAGCAGAAAGGAGGGTTTATGAACAGCATTACAATACTATCGACTCCCAAAACCATTGTGGAAATAACGCAATATTATAAACAAATTCTGACTGTATTACATTATATATATATATATATATATATATATATATATATATATATATATATATATATATATATTATATATAATAACAGCTAGTATAATAGCTATAGCATGATTAAGAAACTACATATACTTCTGAAAATTTTAATTAGTCTTTAATATTTTTACTTCTCAAAAGTTTTTTTTTTTTTTTTTTTTCACATTTTATTATCATTAAGGTATAAAAGCTGACCTCATCAAATTTTCTCACGACTTTGAATGTTATAGGTTTTGAATGTTGTGTAGAAAAGAGAGGTAGGGAAGAAGTTGGTAGCCCGATTAGAAGACTTGTAGCACGTTATGTTGCGTGAGTGGTACTCTGCATGTTGTTTATTTGTGCGACTGTATTAGCTTACCAGTCCTCACCTGCTTGCCCACGTTTTACTTTGCCGTGTAGTCAGCTGTGTAAGCAATTGCCCTGGAAGATGGCACACGGAAAAGGTACCATCATCAATAATTCTGTAATTTATGCAACAAATTTAAGAAATAAAATAATAAAAAATAAAAAAGGGTTTGAAGCGGAAATTTATAGCAATTTTATCTTAAAAAGTTCCAAGAGTATACAAAAATACAAAAAAGTACAAAAATTATCACATGGATAACATATACGCATAATTACCATATAAAGATGTTTTCACCAATTTGAACACTCTGAGAAGCAATTGAGTTAAGAATATTCTTATATGTAATATAGTCAGTTTGTGTTTTTTTCTATAACGCAAATTTTATTTGTATAAATAATTTTATTAATGTATAAATAGTTCTAAATGATGGAATTTATTTTTATAAATTAATAAAAATATAAACAAAATGCAATTTCAATGTATTTAATGTATACTATAACATTATATGATATATATATATATATATATATATATATATATATATATATATATATATATATATATATATATATATATATAAATCAAAGAACACATGTTTACAATCATTTTATGTATCGCATAAGCGTGTTGAGCGTATGATATATATTTAATGTTTGAATTAACATATTATACAGTATTTTATTTGCGGATTTAATGTAAGGTTCATCATTTCTGCCAGTTGTATATAAATGTAATAATATTTTATATTTAAAGGCTTTTGTTCTTTTTTTCTTAAATTGTGTGTTGTTATTACAAGTCATAAGGAGGTACGATGGAACAATATGGAACTATGGAATATTATTTGCCAACTTGTTAGAAGTGCTCAAGGAGACCACACAAAAAACTTAAGAATAACCCACAAAGCTGACAAACGCTGCGATTTTTTCGATGACGGAGGATCGCGAACAGACTTGGACGGGTTGTAGATTCTATTATAGGAAAGAATATAATCATGTATTTAATGTATTAAAATTTTGTCTGCATCATTTTCACTGTCTGAACTTTTATTTTGCATATGAAGTGTGACTCTACCCTGATCACTCCCCCCCCCCCCCCCCCAACTGCAGGTCAACGATGGACACCGCATATATCGGGTCATACCTGAATTGCGCACATTCCTCATCAGTGTTTATACATCGCTTAATTAGAACTTCCAAACATTATTCACTTAAGAACTTGTTTATCTTTTGCTTGGTGATATACACATAGAAAACAGTATGTAATAACTATATAATGTTAGAATAATACAGTGTACAATGTGTTCAAATGTATTGCTTGGTGATATACACATAGAAAACAGTATATGTAATAACTATATATAATGTTACAATAATACAGTGTACAATGTGTTCAAATGTATTGAGGTGGCTCGCCACTTGTTTTTGATAAATGGTAATAATTATTATGGTTATTGCGATGAGAGAAAAAGTCGGTTTGTATGATGTTTTAAGCCTTACCGGATATACCGGTGGTTTTGGTGGTGATTTTTGACCTCACGAGTTGCTCGATGCACGTGCAATTTTGTGTGGTTTCCTGCTCACTGAAATGTTGGGCCACATCACCACCGGTGTTGCGGTCACCTTACAACCCCCCTGTCAGTGTGCTTGGGCAGTATATATACACCTTAAAATCTTCCAAACATTTTCTTCATTTATAACATTAATTCACTAGCATAGGCGACCTCCAATAACTTATTATTTATTATATTATGCTAATGATAAATATTTTTAGTGCGCCTGTAAGTTTCATATAGGTAGGCTTTTTGCTCCACAATATACTGTGCATTTATAAAATTTGATATGGCCTGGAGCATTGCTTGAGGATACAGAAATACAGAACCAAAAAAGTAAACTGACAGTAGGCTGTGGAGCAGGTATAGGATATAGATATTTTGGCAGGCGCAACCACCATTTTTTGTGTGTACTTACTACTAAATACATACCTGTAAATTTGAAGCTTGTAGTGTGTCTTACCGAGGCCCGCGGTATCCCGGGGGCCTCGGTCTTACTCTAACAAATTTTTTTGTCATTTTTATTTAATAAAATTCTTAAAACATAATATAAAATGGTAGAAAAAATTATATTATAATAAAGTGTGTAGAGAGAGTATATAATAATATATTTATAATAATAGTATTTATATAGAGTCATATTTAAATTTCTCAGATGCAGTATAGTTTTATTCTCGCATAATAAACACATCACCACCACTAACAAATATAAAAGCTTTACATCTTTGCATAAAACACAAAACTATGCAATCAATTTGACGTATAGCAGAGCAAAATATTTAAATATTTATGAGCACCAAAAACCCTTTGCGTAAAGTCATTTTTTTAATTTAATTTATTTTATAGGGTCGGTGTATGCCAAGTTGGATTACTCAATAACATGCCGTATAGGAAAATGACTTATTTTGCAGTTTAAAAATATAAACAACATTTTTGAGAGCATTGGTGCTGTTAATACGTTGAGTCTCAAGTTTGCTGTAAGAAAATTATAAATAAAAAAAAAATAAAAAAAAAAGGATTTCTTAAAGAAAATAGCCAAAAACGAAGTTTGTCCTATAATATGCTGATCATATAATGATGCTGCTGATGTAATGTTGTTCATTGATTCAGTATGGCATCGAAGAGCATTCAATATGACGTCATGCGGATACTGCACCCTTTATATTAATGTCAAACAAAGTTGGTTGACAAATGTTAAAATTGATTTTTAATACACACAAAATTTAACTGATGAAAACCTTATCGGGGTATAGTGTGCATACATCACAACAAAGCAACATTTCATTTTTTCATTTTTTGTTATTGCACACTTTTGTATTTCATGCAAAAGCTATATAGTAAGATAGTTTACTAAAATATGCTCAAAAATCAGTACACTGAAATATAGTCATCATAAAAATCTAAAATTTATTTAAAGTTACATTCATTTAAAAATGAGGTGCGTGAGAGATGGACCATAGCTTTTTTTTAAATGTCTTACACTGATATTCATTCTCCTCATTAATTAATAATTAAAATATGTGACGCATGTGCCAACATTATTCCAAACTTGGTATAACATAAAGTTTGCAGTCTCTCCGCACCTATAAGACTGAAAAACAGTTCAAATTTGAAGAAGATAAAAGTAAAACCATGCATGATATAATAAAGAATATGATAATACATAAACGTTAATCAAATATCAATATCAAAAACTTTATGAATATTTTACAACAATAAGGTGTTTTTTTATTATATATATTACTCGTACATAGTAAAAAAATTATCTCAATATTCAAAAAGAGGAAGTCATTAATTGGTCATGACCGTCTGCAAAATATAATAGATCATTCCGATCATATCGTATAAATTTAAAGACCCACGAAGGATGAATATTATAAGTGGCTTGTCTGCTATGCTTTCTTGTAACGCATTTACAATATATACTAAAATAATATAATAAATTTATATGCAATATAAATATTTCTAAAATAATGGAGGTCATAACGAAGATTGATTAGCAAATAAACTATTGTTATCATAATATGCTTTTGTGGTTGGAATTCTAATTGGGACCACTAACAAGGTAAACAACCAGCATCGTTTCAGGCTTTCTTCATGTGTGTAAAAGTAGCTGTGGGTAGAGAGAGAGAGAGAGAGAGAGAGAGAGAGAGAGAGAGAGAGAGATGCTGGTAATGAGCTAAGTTATACAAAAATAATCACATCATTATAGTTTGGCAAATACAATTCGCACTCTTGTTTCAATCTCAACAATATTTTCATGTTTCAGTGACTCCGTTTAATTATTATTATTATTATTCCTCTCTAAAATTCTTATTACTGCACAAAGATAAAATATATGTAAGACATAACAAAATAAGATAATATTTTTTTAAGTCTTAATGTAATCCCTATATTTTATCTTCTCTATGTGTATATGTATATATATATATATAATATATATATATATATATATATATATATATAAAGACAAGAAATAAGGTTTTGATATAGTGTTGTATTATTGTATAGGTTCTTTGTACATGGGAGAAAAATATTTTTGTACCTTCTTGCCATGACCCCGTGGTCACGCGGTGGCTCTGCTGTTTGCATTACTCCTCCCTCGATTC